>CAKLNU010000943.1:0-32359 GCA_922788865.1 Poeciliopsis turneri
GTTACGTATTGCTAGCTTACTGGCAGGTTGATGTCGTAACATCCGTCCACCTGCAGGAACATAAAACACAGAACCGATGGTTTATTTCCAGAGTTCCAGTTTGTGCCAGGCTGTAAACCAGCTGAGCGTCATCACAGAGCGTCGCCAGCCTCACACGGCGGCACAGAGGTGTTCCTCAGGGATCTGTGTTTAGATCACTTCTGAAAGCTCTTACTGTCAGGCTGACCGCACAGTGAGGTCAGTCGTCTCAAAAACTTCAGGATTTCATGAGGCTGTTTGGTTTGTTTACCAAAGTGGAACATTTTAATATGGAAAGTTGTTTTCAGTTTTTTTTCGATACTTGGAGCCGACAGTGAACCGGAGACGAAGGACTCACATCAAAGCGTCCGATGGAGGCTGTGGTCTGGTTGGTCTGCATGACCTCGGTCAGAGCCCACATCTGCTGGATGCTGGAGGAAACGGTGTGCGGGTCCGGCAGGCCCTGCAGGACGGCAGCAGAACACAGACCTGATGAAAACCCGTCAAGCTTTTCCTCAGGAGTCTCCGCATGAATTCAAACTGTTTGGGACGGAGCGCGAACCTCCACATCAGGAAGCTGGTCGACCAGAATCAGGTCAGACAGCCAATCAGAAACCTCCTTCTGGGGCTCCTGAACCAGACAAGAGGAATAATAACAATAACACACCTGGTTTTTGGACTTATATATAACTCACACAGAGAGGAAAACGTAACAACTGACCGGCTCCATGTGGGGGAAAATTTTGATCTCCTCCAAGCTGAAGCTCAGCCAGGCGGATGACGGCTGCCTCAGGATCAGCCGGACCGAAACCACGTGGTCTGGCTCCACCAGCATCTGAGGGGCACAGAGTTAGCCGGGAGTTAGCCAGGAGTTAGCTATGAGTTAGCTGGGAGTTAGCGGGAGTTAGCTGGGAGTTAGCTGGCAGTTAGCTGGGAGTTAGCCAGGAGTTAGCTGGGAGTTAGCTGGCAGTTAGCCCCTTGTCCTGCAGGAAGCATTATTTCCTCAGACATGTTACTCAGTGTTTATCAGAACTGGAAGAAAAAAGCTAAACAGGGAAACTTTGGACCTCAGTTCCTCTGAGCAGTGACCCGAGTTCTACTTGGAGAAACGGTCCTGAAAATGATGAATTTCCAAATGAGCATTTCCAACATTAGTTAGAATGGGGATTTTAATGTTAATGTCCAGGTCACAGTGAATGCAGCACGACAGAAAACTAAAAACCTGTAGAGACAACAAATCAGAGAATCTCACTAAATGATTTCAGTTCCTAAAGTCTAAAAACGTCCGTCTGTCCATCCATCAACCAATCAGCTGGTAGATCAATTAGTTATTCCAACATTAATCACTAATGAGTGACACTGAGCTTCACCAGATGTTAATGCTGATCTCACAATATGTGGCAACTCTGCGTCATTATGGCACGATAGAAACATTCATCTTAGTTTCTCCATCGTTACTAAGCTCAGCTGTCTGAATGCAGCTTCAGACACACTTACAAGGAGAGGAAGGAAAAACCTCAGCTACATGTTTAAACAAAGATCCTCACAGGAAGTCTAACAGGTTTTAGCTCCGCCCCTTCTCTGACTCACCTGAGGGGAAACAGGAAGCGGCTTGTAAAACAGAGACGATCAGATTCACCGTCAGAACAAACCGACTGCTTCATCTGAGTAAATCCAGCTGCAGGACGGAAATAAAAACACGCGGCGAGATAGCGAGTCTGACGGACTGGGCTTCTGATTCACTCAGAGACAAAATGGCTTCCAGACCAGAGGAGGATCTCTGCTGTCCGGTCTGTCAGGACGGCTTTAAGGATCCGGTTGTTCTGTCATGCAGCCACAGCTTCTGTAAGGAGTGTCTGAAGAACTGGTGGAGAGAGAAACCAGCAGGAGAGTGTCCAGTTTGCAAGAGGAAGTCTTCAAGAGAGGAACCGACTTTAAATCCGGCTCTGAAGAGACTCTGTGAATCATTCTTAGAGCAGAGAGAGCAAAAAGCTTCAGAGAGTCTCTGCAGTCTGCACTCTGAGAAACTCAAACTCTTCTGTCTGGACCATCAGCAGCCAGTTTGTCTCGTCTGCAGAGATTCAGAAAAACACATCAAGCACAGATTCAGACCCATCGATGAAGCTGCTCAGCAACACAAGAAGAAACTTCAGGAAACTCTGAAACCTTTAAAGAAGAAACTGCAGCAGAAGAAGAAAGTCCAGGATGAGTT
This sequence comes from Poeciliopsis turneri, assembly GCA_922788865.1. Classification (NCBI taxonomy): domain Eukaryota; kingdom Metazoa; phylum Chordata; class Actinopteri; order Cyprinodontiformes; family Poeciliidae; genus Poeciliopsis; species Poeciliopsis turneri. The sequence continues at coordinate 2,231 of CAKLNU010000943.1, forward strand.
TGATCAGACAGCAGAACACATGAAGGTCCAGGCCCGACACACAGAGAGGCAGATTGTTGAGCAGTTTAAGCAGCTTCATCAGTTTCTAGCAGAGGAAGAGGAGGCCAGGCTGGCTGCACTGAGGGAGGAAGAGGAGCAGAAGAGAGGGATGATGGAGGAGAAGATGGAGGCTCTGAGCAGAGAGATAGCAGCTCTTTCAGACACAGTCAGAGCCACAGAGGAGGAGCTGAGAGCTGAAGACGTCTCATTCCTGCACAACTACAAGGCTGCAGTGGAAAGAGTCCAGCTGCCCCCCTGCTGGAGGATCCACAGCTGCCCTCAGGAGCTCTGATAGACCAGGCCAAACATCTGGGCAACCTGGCCTTCAACATCTGGAGCAACATGAAGGACATGGTGACCTACACTCCTCTGGTTCTGGACCCAAACACGGCTCATCCAAAGCTCTTCCTGTCTGAAGATCTGAGCGTTGTGACAGCAGGACGGAGGCAGCAGCTGCCTGATAATCCGGAGCGGTTGGACGTTTGGTGGTCCGTTCTCGGCTCTCAGGGTTTTAACTCCGGGATCCACAGCTGGGATGTGGATGTTGGAGACAGTGAGGTTTGGACTCTGGGTGTGTTAGCAGAATCTGCCCACAGGAGGCGAAACTTACAGTCTGGATTATGGGGATTGATGTTGACAGAAGATGGATTATCAGTTTGTTCTCCAGGTTCCTCCTCAGATCTATCAGCCCAGAGGAAGATCCAGAGGATCCGAGTGGATCTGGACTGGGATGGAGGAAAACTGTCCTTCTCTGATCTGGACACTAACACACACATACACACCTTCACACACACCTTCAGCGACAGGATGTTTCCTTATATTTACACTCTGGATGAAGTAAAAATCTCCCAGATGAAGGTCTGAGAGAAAACAAACTTTAAAATCTGATCATCTGCTTGTTTCTGGTTCAGTCATCTCAGTATTTTAAAATAACAAACTTATCAGACAAATTTGGTTAAATTCATTCACATACAATGTAGTTTATGTCTGTCTGGTCAACATATTCAGGATGATATCTTAACTTGAGTTAAATAACTGGGGAGTTATCACATAAACAACATAAAAATAATGTTTTATTGTTTTCAGCTGAAATACTGGAGGGAATTAAATAAACTTATTAATGTAACAGTCAATAATCTGATGCTTTAAACGGGGTTGAAACAAACTTTTCTTCCAAACATGGAATGTGACATATTTTAATAAAAATGTAATTACCAACAATCTGTGTGAGAGAAACATGTTTTATAATCTTTATGAACTGTTACATCTACTGACCGGTCCAAACTAAACGGGTCATGAAGAACAGAGCAGCCATTTTCATTTTACACCTTAAGTATCATCTGACTGCTCCCCAAAACCAAATAATAGAAAAATTTTTTATTAAATACCTGTTTCCATAGAAACTCCAACTGAGGCATTTATAGATGTGGGAGATAATATAAAGTTAATGTGACGTTTCTGTCTTTATTTGTGCTAAAAGAGTAAAATGATTTTAGCTCTGGTCCCACGGAGAACAACACGCCTCATGCTAAGGTCACATGACCCGAGTATGTCCAGGCCTCTGTCCAGGTTCCTGTGGTCTTTACTGAATAACTAGAAATATGAGCTCAACATCAAATACATTTAGAGTTTTTAATCTGTTCTTCAGCCATCAAAGTGTTTTTCTTTCCATTCATCTTTCCAGAGTTTCAGGAAGCTCTTTGGCTTAGCGTTAGCAGCTACATCTTTAGCATTGAAATGCTATTTTGGGCTAGCATAGCTTCACTGATAGGCTAACTCCTTTTAGCTTAATTTGTTTTCCATCATCGAATCAGATCGATTAGAAGCAGAAACTAAAACCCAGTGGAACCAGAGACTCTTCATCGCTGCTGTCTGAGGAAGACGCTTTGCCTCTCGTCTGTTCTGGGTCTGAATCAGACTTTGGGTCAGTAGGTGTTCATAGATAAAGCTGTGACCCACCTGCTTCCTGTGGATGGAGTAGTAATCCTGGGAGCCTCTCTCTGTGTGCGGGTTGTCCATCAGCGGCAGGTCTCGGAGAGCCGTGACCCACTTGGTCGGCCCATCCTGCCCAGAAGCCCTCCTGAGCAAACGCACAGTGACGTAGGCGGTGTAGTAGTTCTTAAAGGTGATTTCCTCAACCTGCAGACAGACGGTGGAAAACAAACACAGAAGCAGCCGAACCTGAGCGCCTAGACGAACCCGCTGGGATTAAAGCAGCAGGATCCTCAGAAGCTCTGAGGTGTAGAGGAGCCACTCAGCATCGAAACGGTTTGTAATTCCAGCTCAATGCTGGAAAGCAGGTCAGAGCTGCTGAGTCCAACAGAAGGACGACCAGTTTCTGGGCAGCCGGATCTCCTGATCTCCACTGTCGCAGCGCAACTTCCTGCTGGACATCTGAACGCCAAAAACTCAGTGAAAACAAACGGATTGATTTTAGAAACTTTGGATGAACGCGCCTTTCTTTCAGCGCTCTGAACTTTTTAACGCTGTAAAAACTTTGCAGCGGTGAACATGAGGTTCCCAGTCCAGCTGAGGGAACCTCTGGTTTCCTGTTTAGCTGTTCAGAAATGAACAGTTCGTTTCTGTTCATCCGTCAATCAGCAGCCTGTTTATCTGGAGGAACTAAAACCTTTAGTTTGGTTTCCTCAGTCTGAAGCAGAGCAGCTGGTTCTGGGAGGATAATTGATGATTTACTGTTTCTGTTGTGTGTCTCACTTACTCTGACTGGTTTTCCAAAGGGGAGAGGGACATCGAGCACACAGACCCCGGACTGACCCGGTTCCGCTTTGGGCTCTCCGATCTGCAGGTAGACCGGAGGTTTGACTGTGCAGGAGACCGGCTGTCTGCTGCCATCCACCTGGCTCATCTCTGGAGACAAAAACCTGGATGACGTCATGAGTTACGACATTTCATTTCCCTTTGAACTGAACTGAATATTGACTTCGTTCAGTTCAATTCAATTCAAATTTACTCTATTGATCCTAGGGGGATTAAATACTTCACGTTTTAAGCAAAACGTTCATAAACGGAGCCGAATTTTCACTGATGAATTATTGTGTTAAAATCAGTTTTTAGTGTCTTGAGAAGCAGCGAGTTGAGCGACCGGCAGCTGATTGCATCCTAATGAAGCGATCTCCTGAATGACGTCTGGTGGCCGCGGTCAGCACCACGGACAGCGACTCCATGCACTAAAACAGGTTTAAAGCGGCCCTGGGAAAAGAACCGATTCATTTTAATGAGCTGTTTAATGAGGTGAACTCTATTCAGAAAGACAGCTTCAGCGCGGAGTCCTACACGGTTAGCATGGCGGCTAACGGAGGCTAACGGCGGCTAACGGAGGCTAACGGAGGCTAACGGCGGCTAACGGCGGCTAACGGAGGCTAACGGGATGAACGGAGCCGGTTCTCTGCTCACCTTCCTCCGGTGGAGAGGTCAAAGGTCAGAGCTGAAGGTAAGATCTGGGCAATGAGAGGAAAAAGCACAAACTCCAACCACCTCTGTTCACGGCCTAAAGATATTTGGCGAAACTTCCCGATTGGCACGGTAACCAAGGCGACAGGGAGTCTCTTAAAGGGCCAGCATCTCTGAAATATTCAGAAACATCAGGTTCAGGACTTTACCTGTAAGACTTTACCTGAACCTGGAGTTCATCATACTAAGATCAGTTTTATTGTTCTACATATTTTCATTAGAAAACATGAATAGATCCCACAGAAATGATTTATTTATATGTTCCCGTATTGAAGAGATTATTGGACCAGTGAAATAGTTTAGGACCAACATGACCCTCTACTGCTGCCCTCCAATCAGTTCATATAAGTTTTAATATTTTCCGGAAGTTCAGGTCTTTTTCTCATGGATCCGTTGAAATGTATTGATGTCACTAATATGTTGTGTCCAAAGTTAACCTGAATCCAGATATAGGCAGCCTGTCATCTCTACAGTCAGCAGTAGGTGGCAGCATTGCTGCACCAATAAACCCGTTTCCTCATTCCGTCGTCTGAGCTCCACGACTTTAACTATACCACAGCCTCCTGCTGAGATCCAGCTGTGGTGGCAGGAAGCAGAAAACTGCAGACATTTATTTGGAGTAAAAACTGCATTCAATTTCACAACAGAGTGACACCAGCAAGACTGATATTTTCTATTTTCCTCACCATTATGTTGGTAAATAAGTTTTCTTTTCCACAAACATCAGAAAAAAATGTATCAAACCTCATTTTGGAAATGTTTTATGTTTTTCTCTGTTTCAAAACCTGAAAACAGAAACAGCTGGTTTTAACAAGGACCACAGATTTCCTGTGGTAGATATTCACACACACACACACACACACACACACACACACACACACACACACACACACACACACACACACACACACACACACACACACAGAAACAGAAATCATCCCAGTTCCTCCAGATGGTGAGTGAAGCTGAATGAGCTGGGAGGAGGAAGAGAAGGAGGAAGAGGAGGATGAAGAGGACTCGGGTTCTGTTCGTCTCTCGTGTTTTAAAGCTTCCTGTGTTTCCTGGTTCTGCTTCTCCTCAGCTGCTCCAGATTCTGTCCACATGTGTTTTCTGACAAATCAGATCAGAAACTGGTTCAGTGAGAAGCCTTTCACTTCCTGGAAGAGGATGAGTGGAGCTTCGTGTTTCAGGGAGTTTTCCGACTGAACGTTCCAGGAAACATGGAGACAAAATGTTCCTCCATGAAACACAATGACAGACTGAAAATGGTTTCGCTTTTAAATCTTGTTCTTCACAGTCTGAATCATTCAGGAAGTGAAGCAGGAACAGGAATAAATCTGACCTCCATTATGACCAAACTGATGCTTCTAGTGAAACGTGACTCTGATGGGTCACCTGGAAATCCTTCACTGCAGCCAGGATTATTATAAAACATGAAGAACGGCGGGCGAGTTGCAGGAAGTCCAGAGAGAAACTCAGAGTCCAGATTCAAACACAGTCTGGGAGTTTGGAGAGAAAAGCAACTGGGATCGTGGTTGGATCAGTGAAGTTGTTCAGAAACAGAGAGGTAAGATTCATACGTCAGAAACAGCAGAGCTTTGATGCAGCTGCACTTTATCAGCAGGAGAACCTGACAGACGGAGAGGCAGCGAATATTTGCCACGGTGAAATTAGAAGAAGCTTCTTTTTAAAGTGCCAAAACAATTTTAACTAAGCGCAAAACGGAGCCTGGAGCCACCCGCGGATCCAATTACCGTACGGGAGCTTAGAGCCTGATAGTGCCGCCATGTTAAGGCTGTTTCTGGAGAAACAAACTCAATTCCAAAGTTTAGAGTTTCTGTAATTAAAAACAGCAACGGAGAGGAGAGAAGAGAGAAGAGGGAGAGAAACGAGGGAGGAGGAGAGGATTATTATTATCATGATGACCCGAGTTTTTAGACCAGATCCACTTCATCTAGAATCGTTTCATTTTGATCCTCGGTGGATTAAATGTCCTCCTCCTTTTATTCTCCATTATTAATATTTCTTTATTTTCTGCTGCCAGGCAGATTGAAGGTTTGTGGATATGAAACGTCCTGGCTGCAGCTGCAGGTCTGACCTGCTGCACACGTTGGAAAAATACTGAGGAAAAATTCATTTCACATCCCTCTGAGTGATGCTGACAAAAAGTTCAGGTTTCTGAGGAAGCTGGGAGATTAGATGTGATCAGCAAGTTTCTGATCATCTGGAATAAAGCTGCAAAGTTAATGGATGTCAAAAGTTTAATTACGTTAAATCAAGCAGGAAGTTACAGACTCTGGCAGATGTGAGAACCTGAATCCTGAAAACACAGAATCCCAAACCTGCTGGTTTCTAACAGACTCACCTGAGTGATGTCATCCACACGGGTGAGACCAAAGGAGACCTGATGGACCAGGATGCACTGCTGGTCCAGCTGAAGCACGGTGGTGGAGGGATGATGAGGAAGAACTGAAACAATCAGAAAAGTGGATCATGTCAGTTTGAGATGAAGAGTTTTAATTATTTAGTTAAATTGGTGAATTACAGATGGAACAAACTTTCTGATGTATATTTTGATATGAAGACAAAGTTACCAAAGGAACAGTTTGCTTTGAGTTGTGAGTCCAGTAGCAGGGATGGTGGCGGCGCATGAGTTCATCCTGCAATCGGAGGGTTGCTGGTTCGATTCCCGCTCCGTCTGCTGTTGTCTGAATTTATTTAAAGATGTTATCACTGAAAGGATCCAAAGTTACCTTCAGTAAAGAAGAAAAACAAATAATGAGACAAAGTGATGAGATTCAAATCCATCAGACCAGCGTGGAACTGGTGGGAAACCAGTCTGTCCTGTAAGGAAACGCTGATCCTGTTTCTGTTCTGATCCATTCGGGATGTTTCACCCACCAGGAGTCTGATCTGTTCTGAGGTCTGGACACAAACAAGCAGTGAAAATGAAAGTTGAGTTGACCCCTGACCCCTCCTGATGCTGCTCTGTGTCTCTGCTTCTGACTGCAACCCAGAGGAACGCTGCTGCTTTCTGGAGACCAGCCGCCATGAGACGTTTGGGCGACCGGAGGAGAGAAATGATGGCGGTAAACTGCGGCTGATTTTTGCCTGGTGAAGCACAGCAATGCAAACACCTGCAGATTCTTATGTTCCATGCATTTGTTATCAGGGCTGCGTTTTAATGGGGCGGTAAATCACGCAGAGTGGCAGCAGCAGAGTGGCAGCGGGTGGCGGCGGCGGTGGCGGCGGCAGCAGAGTGGTGGCAGCAGTGGCGGTGGCGGCGGCAGCAGTGGTGGCGGAGCCGCTGCCACTTATTAAAGCTGCAGCATCATGTAGCCAAGATGGAGGAAAACATTTTCTGAAACCTGCTCAAAACTTTACTCAGTTCAGATCACAACCTGATAGGTCTGGTTGCCTAGGAAACACAGTGAAGCATGATGGGTAAAGTCTAAATATTAATAATGTGTCCATCATAATTATTATGATGCATCAAAACAACAAAGATTTTTTCTGGTTGTTTTTTAAAACCAGCAGCTGATGAGCAGCTCAGAAGCTCAAATAACACATGAACTTTGACCCCGAGTCCCAGAGAGGAACAGGAAGTTGAATCACCACTTCCTGTTAGAAACAGTATATTTATCCTCTGATCCACTTTCTAACCTGAGATTTAAAGAGGAGCAGCAAAAGCAAAGGAGTTGGATAAGCAGCTGATGATGTCATTCAGTCATGTTTCTGCTGCCTGCGCTGAGCTGTTAGCATGTTAGCAGCAGCAGCAGTGTTCAGTCAGAGGCGTTTCCAGAGTCACTGTGTGACTGACTACTACTCAAACACTCTTTAAAGACGAGTTATGAGGGAAAATAAAGTTAGACGTTCCTAAAGCTGGAAACTAATTACTTTATAAACTGCAAAATATTTCAGACATTTACAATCAAAGGAGTAAAAAACTAAAAGTTTGTAAGATTTTCAATATGAAGGTTGAAGGGAATCAAGATTCTCCTTCCTCCTCTGTTTTCAGCCACCGCCTCAGGGATCTGTCCGTCCATCCGTCTTTCCTCCTCAGGTTTCTGTGGATTTGCTCTGAATCTCCATCTTTGGCTCGTCTGAAAGTCTTAATGATCAGGAGGAAGTCTCTCATTCATCGTCTTTGACTCTGAAAATATAAATGAATTCCAGAGGACTTCATTTGGTTGGCTGTCCTCTCCCGTTCGCCTCAGGCGCAGTGGAGCTGCAGTCGTGGAAAACTTTGGAAGCCGTTTTCCAGATCCGGAGTTTCAGTGTTCAGTCGTCTCTGAGGCGAAAAGTTTTCAGGAACTTTTTAACTTTGATCAGAGGAGAAATTGAAGAGCAAATGAAATGTTTCTCTGGAGTTAAAACGTGTCTAAAAGGAACTTTGCTGCTTGGTTCCTTTGGATCGGAGCAGCTGGAACGTTTCTGATGAACGAGACGCAAAACGACTGAATCCTGAATAATCGTCAGGATTCAGTCACATTTTTATTCTGCGCCTTCAAACATGTTTCACTGAAGGTTTGCAGCCGCGCACACACACACACACACACACACACACACACACACACACACACACACACACACACACACACACACACACACACACACAAGACACACACACACACACACACCACACACTCTCACACACACACACACACACAGGCAGACACACACACACACCTACAGGCACACACATACACACACACACACACAGAAAGGTGACTTAATCCTCCAGGTCGTTTCTAAATCCAGTCGATACAATCTGGATTTTTATTTAAATCTGTTTATTTCAGCAATTACAAAATCCAGTTTTTTTAAGAAATGATCTGCATTTATATTAAATATTTACCAAAACTTTGTTAATATCCCAATAATGTAGATAAAACACAAATTTGCAACGTTTCCATTGAGAAAGAAACCATTAAAACTTTTAATGCACAAGTTTGTTCACGAGAAGTTATTCAGAAAACACGCAGCGCTGCGTCCTCCAACCACTTCCTGTCATCTTCTTCGGGGTTTTTGCCAGCAGTAACATCTGGTTGTTGATCATGTGACTCCTGATGTGAAAAGAGTTTTTACTGTAGATTTATGTAATAAACTGATTTGGATTAAAATCCCTTTAAGTCATGAGACCATGAGGTCATGAGGTCATGAGGTCGTGAGGTCACACCACAGCCTCACATTGAAAAACTTTAATAATTTTCTGTTTCTCTGCAGATTGAAATCATTTTGTCATCGTTGAAACGTTGTGGGATCTGCAAACATGATACTTTCTGCTTTATGATGTGACGGAACAAATGTAATTTTCTGATATCTGCAGAGAGCAGATCTCCTCATGTATGTTTCAGCTTCATCTGCGCCTTGGCGCTGACAGCAGAGGAGCGTCTCTCCACGCCGCTCAGCCAGACGGGAGGAAGGTGAAGCCGGAAATGAAAGATGTTTCTCCGGGGATGAAGAGGAGCAGAGAAACACGGAGTGGCAGCTGAGAGTTTAGCAGCGTTTGTCTGACTGACAGTGAAACGTCAAAAAGTTCAGATCGTCATGACTGAACACAGAAACAAGTGTGTGTCTGTGTGTCTGTGTGTGTGTGTGTGTCTGTGTGTGTGTGTGTGTGAGAGTGTGTGTGGGTGTGTGTGTGTGTGTGTGGGTGTGTGTGTGTGTGTAGGTGTGTGTGTGTGTGCGTGTAGGTGTGTGTGTGTGTGTGAGAGTGTGTGTGTGTGTGGGAGTTGAAGCTCTGAATGAAAACAGAAGAAGTGATGAAACTATCTGAATAAAATCATTCAAAGCCTCTGAATGTTTCCTGCTCACATGGTTCGGGTTCTGCAGGTTCTGTCTCCGACCTGCTCTGACTTTCCTCCCGTTGCCGTGTGGAGGTTGCCATGGAGACGCGGTTTGTCCCAGTTCCAGAGCCTGAAGTTTCTGTAGAAACTAAACCGTTTGCAGGAGGAAACGAGCTGCAAAAACTAATGCAATAAAACTGATGCAAACAGGAAGTAAAGCAAAGGGGAAAATGTCACAAACATCAAGTCCTCCAGACCACTAGGGGGAGTCTGGAGTCGGTACTGAGGGTCTGATCTGATACGATCTGTTGGGCGGCTCCCCCTGGTGGCCTGGAGGTCATTTTCTCTCCTGCGGTTTCATTATTTCTTTAAATTGTTTTTCTGCTGCATTTCTTGTTTTCCGTTTGTGTATTTTGGAGTTTGCATCATTCATGTGTTTGCAGAACAATTCGCCATTTGCATTTAGTTTGGAGCTAAACTCAACTTTACATATTTAAATTAGAAATAAATATGTATTATCAGATAAATTTTAGCTTACTAATGAAATATTTTTGTTGTTTTATTTATAAATGAATGAATATCATGGGAGATGAGACCCATTTTTCCTTATGGCTGGATAAATATCCCAAATTATTGCCGTTAATGTTTGATGCTTAAATCATGCTCATTTATAAAGAGCTTCTTATTTCCAGATAATTTATGCTAATTCACTTTTTAAAAGTCTCACCTGCTTCATACAGTCAGTTTAATTGACAGGCTCTGTTTCTGCTTTGCATTATAAACGTAGATTTATCTGCAGACGGAACAATGGCGTCGATGGAGAGATGGAGAAAGAGGATAAAGAAGTTAAATGTGGCTCCTGCGTCGCCCTGACATCCGCTGTGATTGTTAATACATGTGAACTGCTGACGGGCCTCTTCCTGCCAGCGGGGTTAAGCTCCCTTTGGCCCGGCCTTGTTAAGATGGAGGCTGAAGTCGTAAATTATTGAGTGAGATGTTGCGGGCAGAAATGTAGGCGCAGAGTCAGCGCGTTTCAGGAGATGAGATGAGACCTGAATGGGAAGGAAGGAAGAAAAGAAGGAAGGAAGGAAGGATATTTACTTCCGTGATTGATGGAGGAGATTGTTGAGCTCAGAAACGGAGGATGAAGCTGCTGGACCAGATCCTCCAGCCTGAGCTTTAGCTGAGTCCAATCCGGCCAGACCGCCGCATCGCATCCTCGCATCGCATCGCATCGTATCCCGCATCGCATCCAGCATCGCATCCAGCATCGCATCCAGCATCGCGCCCAGCATCGCATCCAGCATCGCATCCAGCATCGCATCCAGCATCGCGCCCAGCATCACGCATGGCGCCCAGCACCACAGGCTGAGGCTCATGACCGGATGTGTCTTTGCTTTCGCTCCCATGAACTCCGTTCCCTCGATGTGAGGCTCATCAGCCAGACTCGCATCTGGTGGAGTGAAAAATGTGCACATAACCTCGACGTGCTCATCTCCTGCACTGAGCCACTTTCTATTAGTCCTCATCAAAACCAAATCCATTAACATCCGCTGGGCCTGTTTCTGTCATTACTGTAAAAGTGACGCTACATTAGAGCTCGCTGAGCTTTTCCCTCTCCTCGTCATTAACAACACGGAAACCAATTAATATGCTTGTAAGGTTGTAATCCTCCAGACTCCGGCCTCTCTGAGGAGAGCAAAGCAGAAAAACAAATTAAAGCTGCAGGCCTGACAGCAGCAACTCAGAAAACACAAAGTTGCTCATGTTTCCTCTTCTTTAAACTTTTCCTACCACTTATTTATGTCCCTGTTTGCTAATTCTGTCATTTATCTACTGACTCTGAACAACTTGTTGGATTTCAAGTCCTTCTCTCCATCAACCCGACTCCAGTCCGTCTGCACTGAAACTCCGGTTCGGTTGGTCTGAATGCTAATCGACCTCTGACCTCTGGTCCTCCAAACCTCGGTCTGGGAATGCCCTATGCTCCTAGCTGGTGCTAGGCTAGCTAACATGTTAGCCTAGCGCTAGCAGCAGAAATGGCTCCTGGTCTTCAGCCAAAGACTAAAGAGAAATCCTCCAGCACTAAACTCTGACGCCTCCATCTTGTTTCATCTGGTGAAGCAGGAAGTTGCTCTCAGCGTCTTCAGAGGTTTTAGTGTCGTTTCCTGCAGTGGTTGTTGGTGCAGCGCCCCCACAGGCCAGGAGGGGAACAGGCTGGTTTGGGTCAGAACCGCAGCAGCTGCAGGTGGAGCAGATGTTCTGGTTCCAGTAGAACCGGGTCGACCCGACTGAAGGAGGGGAACAGCCTGAGTTTCTGGTTCTTGTGGTCCGGAGGGAGAGTTCGGGCCTCAGCTCATTCTCTCTCTTTCTTAGTCAGCAAATACTTTATTGTGTTTGTTGAAGGAAGTTCATCAGGCTTTGATTTATCCGTGTCCCACATGCGGAGGTCGTTAGGTGGAAATACTCGTTAATATTCATGTGCTGGATCCGAACGCTCTGAATTTTCCCTGGTTGAGTCTCATAGGATGCTGGAAATGAAAAGCGGCGGAGGATAAGGAGAGGTTGGAGAAACGAGTCAGAGAGAACAAAAAGAACTGAAAGAGAACGGAGACGGGGAGGCGACGGAGGAGAAGGTGGAGAGAATGAAAGAGATTACAAAAGTGACAAGACAGTGGAAGCTGCACGAAGGAAAAGGAGAAAGGAGAGACATGAGGAAGCAGACAGAAAGACAAATGAAGCTTAAAAAGCGGATGAGGCTGAAAGTGAGCAGACTGTCAAGGCCACGTTTAAAGCAGGAACTTCCAGAAGAAAGAAAACAGCAAATAAAATGAGGAGAGTGAAGAAAAGTGGGCGGGATGATGAGGGAGATCATCATGTGGAAAACCCAACAGAAGACGGTGAAGGGCAAAGCAGACGTGAGCAGATCAGGGAGAGGAGAACAGAAGGTGTCAGACGAGACGCTGAAGAGTCTGAGGAAAGACGACGAAGGACAGGAAGTGGAGAGGAAACTTCTGCTGACAGCTGATAATGAAGCAGCAGATCCAGGAAGAGATCAGCAGGTCACAAACGATCCGCCGACAGGAAGCTGGATAAACCTTGAAACCTCCAGAGAAAAGTTTGATTTGAAAAGTTTTTGCAGTTTGTGGATCAGAACCAGCTCCGGTTCCAGAACCAGAGAGAACGCCTTCTGGGCCCTTTAAACGTCTTCATGATCCGGATCCAGCTAAAACTAAAATATGTTCCCACATTTTAACTGACTCAGCAAATATTACTGACAGCTCAGTGGTTATTATCCATAACTGAAAGCAGGAACAGAAATGAAGGCTCAAGTTAAAAACCATCAGATTTTAGAGATTTGGTCATTGGAGCAGCTGCCGGGTCTGGAGGCAGATCTCGCTGATCCCAGTTTATTTCTTTCTTTTCTGTCTGACATCATTAGAAAGATTCACTTCCTGAATCTTCCTGAACTCCCAGAGGAAACTCTGACATCATCAGCTACAGGATGTTTCTGCGTTTGTGAGAAAATAATTCACAACAAAGATGAAGATGAGTAAGAACATGACAAACGGAGGAATAATCCATGTTTTATTCATATTTAGTAAATGTTTAACTGGTCTTCTCTCATCCTGACAGAAAATAAACGGTTTCCCAGTGAAGCTGAGCTCTCAGCGCTGCAGCTGCTGCTTCGTCCTCCTGTCGTCCCGCAGCATCGCCTGCCTCTCCCGACCGGGCATCAATTATTCAATGGGGCGCCAGGTGGCCCACGTACACCAGCCTGATGCGTGGCAGAGCCGGGCGGGGTCACAGGGAGGTCAGCAGACATATGAATGTTCACGAGAAAAAACATACAGCAGGTTTCTAAAAAATCAGGAAACGATTTCAGGAATTAAACGTCGTCATAACAGATCATCCGGGCTGGAAGCATCTCTGCAGCAGTCATGCTCGCAGTGAATCTGAAGAAGCCTCTGACTGAAGCCTGACAGATGAATCACCATCAGCTGCTCTGCTGATCCACCTCCTTTGCTTTTGCTGGATGAAATAAATGTAAAACTGTCTTGGACATGAAGTTCAGCCAGTTTGTTTTTCCTGTTTCCCATCATGATGGATGGAAGTGATGATGCAACTTCCTGTTTCTCTCTGTATCCATGAAGCCTCATTTTTAATTCCTCTGGGGTTTGGGGTCAAAGTTCAGGTATTATTTCAGATTCTGAGATGCTAATAAAAATCAAGTTAGACTGTGAGAAAATCTCAGTCGTTGTTTTTACTGGTTTTACTGGTTTATTCTCAGTTTCAGTCGTAACAGATGAATTTTACAGCCTGCAGACCCAGCGGTGAGAATACTCTGAGGTTCTGGTTCTGTTCACTTCCAGGTCTGATCCGTTCAAACGGATGAATCGTAGCAGCTGCAAACGTCTGTGGCTCTGAGTCAAACCCAACAGACCCGTCAAACCCATCAAACCAATCAAACCCATCAAACCCAACAAACCCATCAAACCCAACAAACCCATCAAACCCATCAAACCCATCAAACCCATCAAACCCAACAAACCCATCAAACCCATCAAACCCAACAAACCCAACAAACCCATCAAACCCATCAAACCCAACAAAAACCCATTTTTCAAATTTATAAATTTGCTAAATTTAATAAATTAAATTTAAAATTATCATTATTAAATTTAATACAAATTTAATAAATTTATTAAATTTATCAAATTTATTAATTTAATAAATTTATCAAATTTGATAAATTTTATTAGAATTTAATAAATTTATCAAATTTGTACAAATTTATGAAATTGGTAAATTTATTAAATTATAAAATTTGCTAATTTGCCAAACCATCAAACCCAACAAACCCATCAAACCCACAAACCCAACAAACCCATCAAACCCATCAAACCCATCAAACCCATCAAACCCATCAAACCCATCAAACCCATCAAACCCATCAAACCCATCAAACCCATCAAACCCATCAAACCCATCAAACCCAACAAACCCATCAAACCCGGTGAAGAACATTTCACGGGGTTTGGAGGAAGAAAACTGCTTTCTGCAAAACGCTGCAGTGTGTCTCAGCTGAACAACGTGCCGGCTTGTTGCGCTGCCCTTTAGTGAACACAAGGCCTTTGTCGCCTCCGCCTGGACTGGAATGTCGCCGGTTCAAATGAAGGTGGAGAAAGGCGGAGGCGCCAGACGCAGAGCAGATATGAGAGGCAGCTGGAAAGAATCTGACAAAAGCACCAACGTGGAAAAAGCAGGACCAGAGCCGAGGCTGGCACTCACACATAATCCAGTTTTCCTTCATCAGGGGGAGAATTGTGAAGATTAGAGGCTGTTTGTGGTGCAGAGCAGCAAACGGGATAAAACAAATAAAATTAAACCACCTGCTGGAGAAACCTGTGAACTTCCAGATGAGGTCAGCTGCTTATTTCACTGCTGTGCCTTGAAGACATAAAGTCCATTATGACTTATGAATGATGGAGATTCATAAGGATGGAGAAACAGCGCAGAGAGAGGGAGGGAGATGGATGGCGGCCGATGCGCCTGCTGGACCATTAAACTGGGTGTCAGAGAGCGAGGCGGGCCGGACAGCGCCGCTGGATTTACAGCCGGCGGCCGCTTGTTGAACAACAATCCCTCCACTCAGGCTGCAGGCCATGATGGAAGATCACAGAGAGGAGAACCCAAACGACAGACGGGACAGAACATTCTGACCTCCTGAAACGTCCCGATTGGGTCATGACTGCCACTAACCGGTCCGATAATAATGATTTTAGCAAAGCTATGAATGTTGAACATCTGAGCCTTTAGACTGGATCATCTCTCCTGGCTGGAGCCGACCGTCGAACCAGCTGGTTCTGGTCCAGTTCTGCTGAATCCGTCTGAATTACACACACAAGGCCTGATCTGTCCGCTTTGACCCAGCTCCAGTCCGTTGCTCCTGTCCGTTGGTTCGGTTTGAATGAATCCACTATGACAGGATGCTAACGGCTAGCGGAGACGTCATGACCTTTCCTCTCGGGGTCTCTGGGTCGAAGTTCACCACCAGGATCCGATGGAGCATCGTTAGCAGCTTTACCACACAAACTGCTTCAATATTCACAGCTTCTTGTTTACTCAGCCAGAAAAATAAATGATGCAACTCAGGAAACGACGTGATGCAACCCAACGTTCCTGCGACCTGCTGAGGCAAACAGGAAGGCGGTTCAGGAGGAAACGCGTGACCCCGATGAGGAGCAAACTGCTGCTACACCAGGCAGCTGAGAAAATGAGGTCAAAGTCAGCCGAGCAGAAAAAGTCTCCATTTTAAATGTTAATGTTAGCATGCTGTGAGCGGCGCGTCAACCTCTGCTGAAAGAGAAACTACTGCAAACGTTTGAATAATAACTTTATGCAGCTTATTCAGAACTGAAATGATGAAATGCATCTCCATCGTCCAATCAGATCGGTCTTGAAGCGGCTTCCTGTTAGCGCATGTAGCTGATGAGTCAGACGCTGCAGGCAGAACTTTAGTTCACAATTTATTGTTAATGTGTTGAAATGCACAGAATTAATTAATTTAAATTGGTGCGTTAAAGTCTCGACACACACACCCACACACAGACACACACACATAGAGACCCACACACACACACACACACACACCAGTTTGATCAACTGGATCAAACTGGTTTCTGTTACTGGACAGAAACTGGACGTTTTGTGCAGGAAATTATCTGCATGTGATTCAGTTTTAACAAGTGATTTTTTTCTGTATTGTTTTGCATCAGAAACTCAAAACGTGACGTTTTTCTGATGATTGTGAGCATTTTCTGACATCTCCGTACATCTTGTTCATCAGTGACCGTCTGGACATTCATGCGCCGCTCGTCCTCCTGACCGTTAATTATTGCTGATGTTTGATGTGTGCAGCAGAGAAACTGCAGTTTCTCTGGGCTTTGATGTTAAATGAGTTTTAAGGATCAGAAAACTCAGGATGAGCAAAATATGTCATAAGTATAGAAACTACAACAGATTTACAGAAACTAATGTTGACATTTCAGATTATTAAGCAGGTCAAACAACAGATTTCACTGGTAATTTTTACTGCATTCAGGCTCTAATCAGGAATTCATCTATTTTCTTCTTCTTGTGATTAAAGTTGTTGACAAACCTTCATCTTGTCTCTGATTTTATATTCTGGAGAGTTATTGATTTGAAAACAACTCTGTGTGTTTGTATCAGAACAAATCACAAAGCTGCTTCTGAGGATTTGATTCAATGTTTCTCTGTTCAGCTCACACACACACACACACACACACACACACACACACACACACACACACACACACACACACACACACACACACACACACATAGAGACACACACACACTCACACACGCACTCACACACGCACTCACACACACACACACACACACACACACTCTTTCTGCTCATTTCAAATTGAATTTTTCATTCATTCATTTTTTCTTCCTGCAGAGACATTCTTCTTTCACTAATAAAATATATTAAACTATCGTAGCACCAAAATGCACCAAAGCTTGGAAACCAAATGATGCTTTAAACAAAACCAGCTGCTGAGAGAAAAGGCGGGAAATATCTGACCAATCAGAGCATCTTCATCAAGGCCACGCCCCCTGCAGGCTCAGGGTGGTACTGCTTTACAGTCAGAGTTAAGTCCATCATTAATTTCCTGCAAATATTGGATATCAGCGAAACGTTTGAAACAAGTAAACAGAATAAAAAGGACAGGAAACAACATGACTGAAACAAACATGTCTGCTGTGACGAGGGCAGCTGATTGGACGAGGCAGCAGCCAGAGGAGAGATGATGACTGATGGACGAGTGCAGCAGGACAGACAGACGCAGAAATGACAACAAGATGAATGGGCGTCACAAACTGCGACAGATTAATGACGGAGGGAAGCGAAGGAGGACAGGTGGACAAGGACAGGTGGACAAGGACGGCCGCCGCCACACAAACACATCGCCGCTTCCCTCCAAAACAAAGGTCGCCTTCGAAGTGTTGACCTTTTAACTGGATTTCCAGAGAAACCCGGATGCTGGGCGAGAGAGCTCCTTTCAGAGAAGCAGCTTGAGACATCGGTCTGCTCGATATGTGGCGGTGCCGCTGACCTTTCCCTAATGGCCGCCGCGGACGCAGCTCATTGTTGAACAGCGCGGGATGTTTGGAGGGAGGCGGCGGGAAATCACTTTAACTCATCTTTCACTTTTATTTTCACAGGCTGGATCTGTGGACCGGATCGGTTCTGATGACGAGTCCAGAACGACCCGGTCCAAGTCCAAATCCGGCTTTTAGAGGGATTTCTGTCTGCTGCTGCCTCAGGATCTCTAATCTCCAATGGTGCGTGTGTAGGTGTGTGTGTGTGTGTGTGTGGGTGTGTAGGTGTGTGTGTGTGTAGGTGTGGGTGTGTAGGTGTGTGTAGGTGTGTGAGTGTGTGCGTGTGTGTGTGTGTTACCACATTACGTTGGAGTATTTCTGCAATCTGAAAATCTGCATCTTGGTGGTAAATTGGTCCCTGCTGCAGCTTTTAAATCTCTGGTTTGTGGGTTGAGGTGAGAAAATGCAGTAAATTTGCCTCCAACATAAAATATGACTTATTTATTCTATTTTTTAAAATCGATTTGATTTGCTTCCGCCCTGCAGCTGGAAACGGCCAGAGGAGCCAGATTTAAATGATGTGTGAAATCCCCCATCAGCCACCTGACAGGAAACTCCTGGGGAATGAAAACATAAAGCTTCCATGGTTTGAATGACTTTTTAAACTTTTACCTCTTTTTAAAACATTTCTGAGCTTCAATCTCACATTTTTTTGACTGATTCTAAAATTCAAGGTGAAAGTTTAATTTTCCAAACCAAACCTGTCAGTTCAGAGCTGAACAGTTCATTAGTTCCTGCTGCTGCTTGTTCATTTCATTTCGGTTCTGTTCTGTTCTGTTCTGTTCGGTTCGGTTCGGTTCTGTTCGGTTCGGTTCGGTTCTGTTCAGTTCAGTTCGGTTCAGTTCGCAGAAATGAAACATTCATTTTCTCATCTAATGAATCTTAATATTTTCTGCTCTTATGGAAACTCAACATGTTGAACCTCCATTTCCCCCTGCAGGTCTTTATTGTCCCGGATCAGAACCGGTCCTGCAGAACCGGTTCTGATCCGGTTCCCATTTGGTGTTTAATTTTAATCAGAGTGAGACCTCTTCAGCTGCAGAGACGATCTTCTGACAGGAAACATCAAACTGAATTAAATAATTAGACATAAACGGTAATAAAAACAAAACTAAAGATGAAAACAGAAAATGATTGAAACATAAATATCAACTGAAGTTGAATTAAAAAGACTTTCAGCCTTTTGATCTGTAAATGTGATTAAATAATAAACGATGCTTCACTTCATGTGTTTGTCTGTTTTTAAAAATCAATCTTGGTTTAAAGACTAAAAAAAATATTTTATTTATTTAAAGTCAGACATTAAACAAAGGTTTAATCTTTGTTGTTTTTGATGTTTTCCTTACATAATTTCCATAAACATTTGTGAACATGAATCATTTTAACATAAATAACACATTTTAATGATTTGAAGTTATTTAAAGCTGCTTTAACATTTAAATCCTTTCAGAAGCGACTAAAGACCAGATTATTTCATTTCTATACATCAGAGCAATCATACAGTTTTATTATTGATGAGTTATCGATACTGTAGTTTCAGTTTGATACATTAATAAAATGTTTTAGGTGTTTTTGTAGATTTTTCCTTTGAAAAACCTCAAAAATTTGAACAAAATACTTTCATAATAAATTAAACAATAAAATAGCAAAACACATTTCTGTTCATTTTTTCTAAATAAAGTGCAAAAAATGATAATTTGACACAAATCCAATTTAGATTTGAGTAAAACACAGTAAAAGATCAAAATGAAACTGAATCTAAAGTATTGATCTTACCACAAGTATTAATAAGTTCTCCTTGTTTTTGTGGATGTTTTATATTTTACAGAAAGTTGAGTTTGATGCATCGATCAAAGATGATTATATTTTACTTTATTTCTGCGTCACCATCAGTTTGTAACGAACCAGAGAGAGAAGGATCAGATCTGATCATCTATCGCTGCAGCTTCACGTTTCCTCCTGGGCCCAAACTGAACTCCATCCAGCCGCAGCAGCAGGATCAGCAGCAGGACCAGCAGCAGGACCAGCAGCAGAACCAGCAGCAGGATCAGCAGCAGGACCAGCAGCAGGACCAGCAGCAGGACCAGCAGCAGGATCAGCAGCTGGATCAGCAGCAGGATCAGCAGCCGGATCAGCAGCAGGATCAGCAGCAGGATCAGCAGCTGGATCAGCAGCGGATCAGCAGCTGGATCAGCAGCAGGATCAGCAGCCGGATCCAGGGCGTCCCGTCGCTTCCCTTTCAGACCGGGTCGGGCAGCAGCAGATTAAATGTGTCACATTCATACAGATCCGTCGCTCTGTCTTTTTCCCAGCGGATGGATGGGAAACAGAGCTGTTTGCTTTCCGGAGAGCAGAAGAAGCTGCAGAGCTTCACACATAAAACGGAGGAAATATTTCAGGAAAAGCTTCTGTCGGTTTTCCTTCTGTTGGTAAAAAGCCTAAAATCAAAGCCTGGAGACCAACATGTCATAATTTATCATGTGCTGCGCTCTGCAGCTGCTCTGTCTGCACTGACAAAGATTTACTCACCTCAGCATGACGAATGCTGCCGGGGATCCGCATGAGTCTGGTTTTATCTGTTAGTTAGCAGAAACCAACAGATATCTGAGGTTCTCCTGAGTTATTTCTGGAGTTATGCAGCTTTTTGTGTTCTGTCTTGTCTCTGCATTGAAGCGTTCTGATTGGCTGAGACTGGCTGACATCATGCTGACATCACCTGATCGTTCTCCTGTTGACTTCCTTCTGCTTAACAGAAACATCTCTGGTTCAGTTCTTCTGCCTCTGCTCTGACTTCTCAAACCTGCAGATGGTACTGAGCCAGGTTCTGGAGGTTCTGGTGGTTCTGGAGGTTCTGGTGGTTCTGGAGGTTCTGGTGGTTCTGGAGGTTCTGATGGTTCTGGAGGTTCTGGTCCTCTTCAGATCAAAGCTCCTCTGGACGACCAATGAAACTCCTTACCTCCCTTTCTTCTTCTCTTGCATGGACATGTGAGCCTTCCTGTTGTCGCCAGGCTGAAACTCCCACCAGGCTGAAACTCCCACCAGGCTGAAACTGTCGCCTGGGTGTCTGTGGAGGTTTGTGAAAAATGACTCCTGCTGTCAGAGCGTCTTGTTGCTCTGACAGCAGGAGGAGGAAATGATGCAGGAATATTTCTGGATGCTGGAAGACGAATGAAAACAGCAACAATAAATCACAGACTGATGTGTCATGATATGTTTTGTTCGCTGTCACATTGGCTCTCTGCTCCTCACAGGCTGGTCCAGTCAAAGGCTACAGCTTCATCTTCACCCAGCATAGATTATAATCTGAAGCTGACGTTTATTTAGAGAATAACAGGAATGTGACACTAATGAATTATGGAATTAGATAAACTGCATAACGACAAAATAAACAACATTATCAATTCAAAAACCAGTTATTGAAAAAGTAGAAATACAAGCTTAATAACCAGGATATTTATAGCTTCAATCTGCTCTTCATGGAGCCGCTTCAGAAATGTGAACACTGATATTAAAAATCAATCAGCTGCAGGATTGATTTCTGATTGATCGATACGGTGAAACGCCTGGATGGGTTTGTCTGATGCTGAGACTTTAGAAATGTTCTGCTGGTGACAGAAGGCCCACTTTGGAACACACACACACACACACACACACACACACACACACACACACACGCACACACACACACACACACACACACACACACACACATAGAGACACACTCACACACACACTAAAAGAGACACTTTAAATCTCAGGGCAATGTGTCGTCACACAACGTAAAAGGGAAATAAGAACCAAGTTCAACAAATAAAAGGAGCAAAGAGCAAATGCAACCTAACCGGATCCGACCCGACCTGGTCTCATCTTTAAAGCTGCTGTGTAGAGGTCAGAGGTCATTCAGAGGTGGACTCTCTGTCCAGGAGGATCTGCCGTTAGCAGACATGCTAATCTGCCTTATTCTTTGCATTGCGTTGCTGGAACCTGACGACTAATCTGATCATCCGTTCTGAGTGAAAATCACAGTGATTCCAACAAACAGCAGTGTGACAGATAATTATTGGGAGCGAAACCATGACAGGAAGTCAGACAAAACTCTGTTCTGCACTTCCTTTAACACCAGAGACGCACGTCGTCGTAAAAGCAGAGAATCCAGTTCCGTCATTTGGGGCTGAGAAACCGTCCAGTCTGAGGAAATGGAGCAATAACAGCTGCAGAGGAACGGGGCGGCGGTCAGCCAATCAGAGCCTTTCTCTCTCTGCATCACTTCCTCCTGGTTTTCTCCTCCCATCATGTCTTCATTGCTCTTCTGATGGAGCCTCCAGGTGAAGCGACGCCACTCAGCTGTTCTGCCTGAATCCTGCTGCCTGCAGCAGCAAACTGGCTTCTCCTCTCAGTCGATTCATCGTTTCCTCTTCCTGCCGCTTGGATCCCATCAGGAACCTCACCGAGTTTCTGCTCATCCTTCTGTTTTCTTTTCCCAGAATAATTACACTCCTGTGTGTGTGTGTGTGTCTGTGTATGCGTGTGTGTGTGTCTGTGTGTGTGTGTGTGTGCTCTATGTGTGTGTGTGTCTATGTGTGTGTGTGTGTGTGTCTCTATGTGTGTGTGTGTGTGTGTGTGTGTGTGTGTGTGTAGGGATGTTATAACCTATTACTCATGGTGAGCTGTATTTACTTCCATCTAATAGGAAAACAACAGAGATGCTTCCACCACATTCTGAGTCGATAGATCAACCAAACAGCATGAATCATGTTGCTCTGTTGGAGCGATGGACTCCTCTCATTGATTTCTGCATAGATTTAATAAGAAGCCCCCAGCAGACGGAGAGGATCCACCGGCTGCTCTGAATCGGGCTCCACTCAATGGCTCAGCTCATACACTGAGGGCCCCGGGACCCCAGGCAGCTCCAATCAGGTCCTGACGTTTAAAGAACTAATCTCAACCTGGAAATAGAAAAACGCTTCACCTGCATCAGATCGCTGGCAGCTGAATGCCAGAAGCTTCGTTTCTATGTGAACATATAAAATGTTTTCTACATATTTATTAAAACCATCACAGGACCATGATCTCCTCCTGCTACCACTGCCAATCATCCTCATGTAATTGCTGCTCAGAGCTTCCCTCTTGCTCTCGGCTACACTACAGCTTCTTCCCAACAACAGCCTGACATGAATGCTAACGCTAGCTAGCATTGTTGCTAATAACAACAGATAAACACTTTTTCTGCGATGGTAAGTCATTAGCTCACCCTGCTACTAGCTTAGTGTTTTTGTTTTCTTCTTTCACTAAACTGTAAAATTAGTCCTTGGAAACAGGCTAATCTGTGTTCACTACCTGGCAAAGCTAACCTCTCTGCTAATGCTAAAGGTAGCAGCTAGCTCTGCTGATGCTGTGGTTTCCAGTGAGTCGTATCAAACCGCTGCCACTCAACAGCCAGTATCTGATTAACTAGTTTCTTTGTATCGGTTTTTATCCGCCATCTTAATTCAGTTAAATCCGCCACTGGATGACAGATTTAATGTATCAATTATAAACACAACTGATTTTCAATTAAGCACATTATTTGTTTCATCTACATTCTGCTTTGTGAACTGGTTGTTTGCAGACAGACCAGTTCTGTTATCCTTAATTAGTCTTAATTAGTTCAAACTAATTTACACGAGGAAACCAGCAGTTCTGTCAGCGCTGGACTCATTTTTTCTGCTGCTGTTATTTAATATCTAAGCTTCATCAGGCAGATATTAATGGCCCGACTCTGTAACTTTGATGTAATTACTAATTTTGTTTGACATTTATTAACTGCATTCTTTGCCAAACCAGATCTTCAGCTGCACAGCAGCTCTGATCTGTGGATGCAGAGAGACGGGAATAAATACCGACAGGCGTCAAGCAAAGTCTCTGAGGGGAAATCAAATATTTCCCAGAATCCATCCTGCTTTGTCATTTTTCTAAATAAAGTCAGTAATGCTTCTGTCTGCGTGTTTGTTCACTCGCTAGCTATTAAACACAAGAGCTACAGACAATAAATTCACTAATTACATGTTGAACACAGATGTTTGGTTTGGTCCGTCAGCCATGAAGCTGCAGAACCCGATCAGAGACCGAAACGTCCTGCAGCCTGAACAGAAAGCTGCAAAGAACAGGGAGACACTTCAAACCGCATGTTGGGATAATTAGCAACCCAAACAATTAGCACTTTAGACGCCTCACCAATTATTTTCAGTTCTGTTCCAGAGAGGAGATGGAGGGAGAGAGGAAGAGGATAAATGAGGAGCGGGAGGAAGACAGGAGGAAGACGTTTCAAACATTTTCTTTTTTTCAGGACAGAATCACGTTTGTTTTAAAGCAGGAAGGTGAAAAATACTCAGGAATATTAACAGAATATTAACTGATGGAGGAAACAAGAGGCAGATTCAGGACAGTTAGGATAGGTTCTGGTTCTGGTCCTGGTTCTGTCGGTTTGGCCAGAGCCAGAGTCTCGTCGATCAGAACCGTCATCGTTACTCAATAAAACACTGAATGTTCAGATTCAGTAAAAATGCTTTCTGATTGGTTGCATTTGGTTGGTTGCAAAATGTTACGAAACAGAATCTTTAGTTTTGATATTTCCAACAGTGAAAATGTTTTATTTTCCGTTTTCTCCTCCAGTTAGTTTGATTCAACCTGAACTGAATAAAACTGGACCGACTTCAGGGACGGATTCACACCGACCCAGTTTGGTCCACTTTGACCAGCTCCAGGCCGACTGCCTAGTCAAAGTCAAGGCAGATGGTTTGACTCAGACTAATCTGAGCAACTGGAGGTGGAGCAGATGTTCTGGTTCCAGTAGAACCGGGTCGCCCGGACCATCAGGAGGAAAATGGTCTAAATCCTTTTTGCTCATTTCCACGGAGTCTGGGCGATGAACCGTAAACTCTGCTGCCATTTCTTCGCCTGGCTGGTTTTCATTTCCAGGTTCTGGTCTCTGGACGAGCTGATGTCCGTCAGGTGATCGCAGCGATGATGGTGACCAGCTGAAAGTCTCACATCAGAGTTTAAACACTAAACCTGAGGACCGTTTCTTCACCCATCCACAGACATTTACATGAAAATCTCCAAACTCAAGTTTTGTCCAATAAGGATTCAGGAAATCATTTCCTGCTGATCAGCAGTTTTCTGTTTTGTGCCTCGTCCTGCAGGATGAAATATGAACCATCATCGCTGACGGGAATCAGATCCTCCTTCAGATGAAGCGGGAATCGGTCCAGATTTCTTTCCTCTCAGGAGTTTTGCTGCTGATTCGCTTCGGTCCTTTCATGTCAGCTTCAGATCTCGGATTGATCTGTTCGACTCTTCAAGCAGCCGAACTCTTTGATATCAGACAAACAAACAGAATAAAGCAGAAGTCGTCTGCGTGAATCTGTCAAAGAACTCGGTCATTTCTCCGGCAGTTTTTATAAACCGACACTGGAACAAACTTTAAGTAGGACAATTATTATTTGTAAATCCACAAAATCCACCTGAACAGTTTATAACAGCAAGGAGGAAAAGCACCGATTGGGTTTCGTTTGGTTCATGATGAGCATGAGGCTTTAAGTGAAGCTTGTTGGGTCACAGCAGAGCGAAACACATCATGTTTTATGTATTTTATGACCTTCAGTTGCGAAAATGCTGCATATCTAAACTATAACTTAAAATAAATTAGACTTCACGTTGATATTGGTATCTTTAAAAAGCTGCTTCGCCTTCACAGCAATGCTCCTCCACGATGCCGTTTACGACCAGATGTGCAGTTCCTCCATTGCTCATTGCTGCTGCCGCTAGTCTAGAGGAGCAGTCAGGGGGAGAAAAGGTTCAACTTTGGTTGATTATTTAGGACATTTTAACTCAAATATATTTATTACTTTGGACGTTTTCCTGATTTTGAAATCAAAACTGGAGAAAAATATCCGACTCAGAGTTGATCTGATAACTTGAAGTCACTCTGCATGTGGCCCAGAATTAAAGTTCAGGAGGAAAAACGCCGTTTCTCCTGGAGTCGTTTTCATTTTGGTTGTTTTCTTAGGAGGTCGACTGAGCCGTCCCGCAGCAGCTCTGTGTTTCCCTCAAAGGATTCTGGGTATTTTGGGCTGGCAGTGTGGGACGGCTCACAGCTGGAGCGTTCCCAGTCCGCGGCCAGGCCCGGTCCAGCATCCCGTCTGATTCCTGTTCAATCCCTTTAGAGCCGGGCCAACCGTCTCCGTGGCAACGGGCCGCTGCGGCGCCTCGTTTGTGTTGCTGCGGCTTTCAGGTTGTCAGGTTGTTTTCCCTCTTGCACTCATTATCTGGGTTTGTGGTTCATATGCAGCAGTCAGGTTCCATCCACTGAAACTGAAATATTGCCGTATTTCATAAAAACGATAATCGGAGCAAATTCTCCTGCAACCAGCAGGAATTTAAAATGTTTCCAAACATGAAACCACAAAATGAAACAGATTTCACTCTCAGTCATTCAGACGGGAAATCTCACTAAATCTCTCGAGATCCGGCGGGAGTTCACCGTAAACAAACATGGCCGACGGTTTGAGTAACTGCAAAAACCCACAAAAACTGTTTTTCCATCAGTTGGACATTCCTGTGCGTATCCTCAACCTGCTGTCGCCATGGCGACCACCACATCCGGCTGTTGTTGGTGTTTGGTTCTGTTCGCCTCAGATGTTTTCAGGTTTCCACACAAAGTAGTAAAGAAATTTCACTTCAAACACGTCAAATATCTAAAATCCTCCCAAAACTCAAAGTCAGACTTTTAATAAAGTTTCTGTTCGAACGTTCAGGTTAATAAAGTTTTCCAAGGACGAAGTCAGAATAACTTTTAGAGCCTTTCTGTCCCTGCAGAGACACAAACCTTGAGACAGGATATGAGGTCACAGCGTGATGTTTGTCACCATGCCAACCCTCAGTGGGCGGGCCTCTGGACCGCACAGGCACAAATAAATCTCTCGGCATGCAGTGGCTGATGCGACGCTCAAAGTGGGGTCGGATTAAAGCGCCGGACGGAGTTCAGGTTCTGCAGAATTAGTCCAGCGGCTCCTCTGCACCCGGTGGAAGGGAAACCTGCCAGGGTCCAGGTCCTGAGGTGGAAGTGGTCAGTTAGAGGAATAAAACAAAACGATACAAACACAAAGTGAGTTTCAGTGGAGGAGATTCATCTTTCACAGAAGATAATGCAGATTCAGCAGTGAACCTGGTTGAAACTGGATTTATCCTTCATGGCCAAACAGAGAATCAGAGACATTTTTATCGCCTGTCCACTGATAATTAGATGAAATAAGCTTTTATTGCCCTGCTGCTGTTAGCAGTAACTAAATCAATCCAGAGTTTTGCTTTTACCTGCAGTGGATCCAAGTGGATTTAAATTAGACTTTATGAAGCAAACTGGGATAAATTGGGCTCTTTGGGGAACCAGAACTTCACCATCTAGCTGCTAGTGGTGCTAGCCTAGCATGGGGCATTCTGGGTAATCAAAGCTAACATGCTAGCCTAGCGCTAGCAGCAGAAATGGCTCCTGGTCTTCAGCCAAAGACTAAAGAGAAATCCTCCAGCACTAAACTCTGACGCCTCCATCTTGTTTCATCTGGTGAAACAGGAAGTTGCTCTCAGCGTCTTCAGAGGTTTTAGTGTCGTTTCCTGCAGTGGTTGTTGGTGCAGCGCCCCCACAGGCCAGGAGGGGAACAGGCTGGTTTGGGTCAGAACCACAGCAGCTGGAGGTTCTGTTCCAGATGTTCTGGTTCCAGTAGAACCGGGTCGACCGGACCCTCAGGGGGAAACAGTCTTTCAGTCATTGTGATGTTGGATCTGTGGTGAACAAAGTCAGTAGTTATCGCATTACTTTGTTTGCAGTTTTGTCTGCATCTCATTCTGACAGAGAAAATCAGAAGCAGAAGGGTTGAAAAATGTTTTCAGTTTCTCCTGAAAGTTTTAGTTCATGGAATCAAACTGTTGAGTTGCTCCAACTGACTGAGAACTGAAATGCAGGATTTGGTGAAAGAGAAGAAGGAGAAACACATGTCTGAGTGCGTGATGACGAGGCCGGAGGGAAGAGCAGCAGCTGCGGCACAGAGACACCTGCAGGGAAGGAGAGGAAGTCGGCATATCGTTGAGCGCTGGCGGCAGCTGCAGCAGATGTTCCTGTTCGCCTCTGCAGACTCCTCAGCCTGATCCAGAAAACCCTCCGGCCGCCGCGGCTCGCTGCTGATGCCGCAGGCGTCCCGTCCGCTCATCCTCTCCCTGCTTTTGTTTTCCTCCCTGTGCGGCGGGTTGAGTTGGATCCGGACCGGCAGGGAGGTCACCGCCGGCAGAACGGGGTCATGTCGGAGCGCCGGGTCACAGGGAGCAGCCATTACATTAGCATTTAAATTAATTACTGCTGTTGCTTTGAACCCTGACACGGCAGAGCAGCTGATACCTGGGCTCCTTCCTGCTGGCTTCCTGCCGCTTCCTGCCGCTTTCAGCCGCTTTCAGCTTTATGAATATGAAGACGAGTCGGATCAGATCCCCAACAGCGAAACCACTTTTTAAAGTTTTCATGCATCTTTTATTCCTGGCTGCTCAAAGAACAGGAACGTTCACATTCCAAGCAAATCCACACCTCAGTGTTCAACATTTTAACTAATTATGAGGCATAAAGAACAAAATGTATTCATTCTGTACAGAATCTGGAATCCAGAACCTTCATTTCATTGTTCAGATTCCTGAGGGTTTGTTTAGTTTTGGAAGGAAATTTAAAAACTGGAACAAGATTTTCATCCTGCTATAATTTGACTGATTATGAGAGAAATAAGTGACAGTTTGATGATGATGATGATGATGATGATGATGACAGCAAGGTGTCATCATCATCATCATCATCATCTGCTTTACAAATTGTTTGAACTCAGTTTTTTACCTGATCAGAAATGAACCAAGATTTTTTTATTTTCATAATAAATGCTTCATGATTGGCTATAAATAATTACTATAATTGATTAAGGTCGTTATTAATAAATGATCAATGTCTCTTATTATTGAGCAAATAACCAGAGTTGGTAGTTAAACTGCATGAACTCCAGGTTAATGACGAAATGAAAGAGAAAAGCTGACAGAGCAGTGATGATGATGATGATGATGATGATGATGATGATGATGATGATGATGATGATGAAGAGGCTCTCCAGACTGGATCTAACCTGATCCTAACCTGATCCCTGATAAACTCCAGATCTCCTCTCTAAAGCTTTGCTGGTAGCAGCAGCTGAAGGATTTGGTTTCGGCTTTATGATTATTTATCTTTGTTACTTTGACAGAGCCGTTAGTTCTGGAGTTTAATTAGCTTCGGTGGAAGTCTAGAAACATTCAGTTAGATTCTCTCACTGTTTTGAAGCATCAGCAGAGTCACTAATTAAAACAAAATGTCTTCAGCAGCGCTAATGTCTCCGTTTCCATTTTGGAAAATGACACCTGGCTCTTTCGCTGCAAACAGGTAAACATCCTGTTAATGAGCCGGATTAATGAACGCCGCAGAACCAGAACCCCCGGACCCGTCACACAGCCCACACTTTTACCTTTAATGGAAGCGAAATGAACTGAAGCGCAGCCGCAAACAGCTGCTGAACTGAACCACTGCATTCAAACAGAACCCGACTGACAGCATGAAGTAGGCGAGAAAAGTCTCAAAGTAACACACTGAACCCGGATCACAGAAATTCAAGAACAGATTCACCAGCACTCTGGAAGGGGTCACAGATCGCTTCAGTTCAAAGGTCAAAGGTCATGATTGAACAATGAGAAAGAGAGTCTGGTCTAAGTTTGTGGAAAATATAATATAATATAATATAATATAATATAATATAATATAATAATAGGTCTGATGGGACCAACTGGACCTTCCTAGAAGGTTCTGGTCCCGTTACATCATTTCAGAGCAATAATAGTCGAACACAGTGGTGGCAGTATGATGGTCTGGGCCTGCTTTTCTGCTTCAGGATCCGGATGACCTGATTAGATTATTCAGAAGAGCAAAGGGTCAAAGTTCATCTGCGACTCATGACTTAATTCAGGGTGTACTTATTTTTTCACTCAGGGCGCGGTTGGCTGGAGAGATTTCCTTTCCTTCTAAATAAGTTAAATCATATTTTCAGTATTTACTCAGGTTTTATCTAACATTTGAGTGACTGAAATGTTCAGGGTGCAACGAAATGAAAACACAGAAAAGATGTTCTCTTTTCTTTCTGCATGCAAATGAGATTTAAACACAACAAAATGGTAAAAATACTTTTTTATTCAAATTATTCTGGGTTTTTTCAGCATTTTGAGCAATTTCTGCTTATCTTGTTCTCTTTTCTGTAAACCATCAAAAACCCATTTCCATGTATTCTGTCCTTTCTCTAAACTTTCCCCCGTTGTCTCAATCCCAGCAGACGAATTAAGCCGAACTCAGCGCCCGCTCGGCGTTTTTCACAGCTCATCAAACCCAATCACTCTGTGGTTCCAGTTTGGTTAAAGAATTACAGAGTTTGTGAAGAACCTCTGAGCCCGGTTCGCTCCAGCAGAGTCACAGCGGAGTCTGCAGCCGCTAATTAAAGAAACTCCAAAGAGTCACGTTTTAAAAAATCACTCTGTTCTATCAGTCATGTGATCA